>JAJEJH010000246.1:0-47044 GCA_026122585.1 Anacardium occidentale
AATATTTTTAAAATACTAAAAATTGAAGCAGCCATCGCCGTCGGTGCCAACAGCGGTGGCCGTCCATAATAGAACCGGATGGTAATTTTTGGTCACCTCTGGCCTCTCCCTTCGGTGGAGACGGCCAAATCGGTCGCTCCAATTTTGAAGGAGGCGGCCAGATTTGGCCACCTCCGATTGAATTAGGAGTTGGAAACGACCGTAAAGGGCAAGTCTTGGCCTCACTGGCCGTTTCCAGCCTTTATTTTGGGCGGAGGCGGCCAGATTTGGCCATCTCCCCCAAAACTTGAGGCGACCGATCTGGCCGCCTCCACTGAACGGGGAGACTAGATTGACATCTCCTGGAAGCAGGTGGCCAGAAATGACCACTTGGTTCTATTATGGGCGGCCATCGCCGTCGGCACCGGTGGCGGTGGCGCTTCAATTTTTAATATTTTTTTATTAATTTATAAATTTTAAATATAAAAAAAAGGCAAAAATGCCCTTACATTACTACTGTATACTATTATTTTTAATATTAAATTTGGCTTTGGGTGGGGGGGGGGGGAGAGTGGGCTTTTGAAACTTTGGGGCTGGCTATTGCGGGAAATAGTTCTTTGGCTTTTTAATATTGACGATCTGTTCACTGGGACCCAACACCTAATCATCCCTCAACAAGCCACGTGTCTAGATGTCCGAATATAGTACAATACCCCTCTTCTGCGGTCAACCCAAACTAGCATCAACAAGAAGTCGAAGTATAAAGGTTGGACGGCTGAAACCATCACTTCTTTCATCACGTTCGGTCACCCAGCGGGCGCCCAAACATCACCCTCTAGCAGTATAATTTTTTGGCCGCCTCCAAAAATTAAAATTAAAAATATAAAATATAAAATGAAAAGATTAAAGAAAATAATTAATTAATAAAGTAAAACTCGAGGCCTCTCTCTTTTATATATATATATATATATATATACACACACACGCGTTTATATTCATTTCTGTCTCTTTACAGGTCTTTCAGCTCGATTTTCAAATTGGAGAGGAGCATGGAGCTCCAAAACGCAGTGAAAGAAGCCCTAAACGCACTGTACCATCATCCGGATGATACAGTGCGTATGCAAGCAGATCGATGGTTGCAAGATTTTCAAAGCACAATCGATGCTTGGCAGGTGACTTTATAATCTCTCATTTGTTTTTTTATGATTTATATTGTAAAGTATCTGAAACTTATTGAACTTGAGTTCGATTATTTTGTGTTTGTATTTGAATTATATGTATATAGTTTTTAAAAAATTCGTTATGCGTTTTTGTTTCGTTTGATTTCGTTTTGTATGAGATGGGATCACTTAGCGGTATTTAGTAATTGAAAAGGCCAAGTTGGGATTCTGCTTTAGTTAGGGTTTTTTTTTTTTTAAAAAAAATTTGAGTGCCCTTAGTGAACTGTAGCAGTGTCTTTTCTTTTCAATGTTGTGCTATTACCGTTTGCTTCAGTCCACTGTTGCGCTGCTGCGGTTGATTTTATTTTATACCTTGCTGTCTGACTTTTGTTATTTTTTTTTGCTCTACTGAGATGAAAATGAGTTTATTGTTCTCTTTTATATATTGTTAACATATTATTCTTGTTTCAGGTTGCTGATAATTTGCTTCATGATGCCACCAGCAATCTAGAAACGTTAATATTTTGTTCTCAGACACTTAGAAGTAAGGTAAGGAAATGTAACTTTGCATCATTGCTGTGACGACTTACAATTATTAAGCCACTTGTGAGGTTTAAAACTATTTGATTTTATATTGCTGGGAAATGCCTCTACTGTATATTTATGGCATCAAGATCTTGTGTAGTACTCTAATGTTTATTTTTTTATAGTAGAGGCTGATTTTCATTCTTTATATATTTGATTTATAGGTACAACGGGATATTGAAGAGTTACCTTCTGAAGCTGTTTGCGCTCTACAAGATTCCTTAAATGTGAGTGAGTGAAGATATGTATATTCTCCCAAAGGCTTGAGTGTAAACCTTATTTCAATATCTGAATTCATCATTGCCTTGTTTCATATTTGACGAACCTTTGAAAGTGAGCTATGATTTTTAATTCTAATTGTGAATTGCTGGTTTCTGACTAGAAGCATCTAATGATTTACATTGTTCTTACAGAGATGTTATCCCATAATAAGTTAAAATGTGGCTAGATATTCTAATTTGTACTTCCATACGTGAAAAATGATTTTTTGCTGTAGAGCTCCTGGTTCCGGTCCTGGCATTAATTATTATTGTTGTCACTGTTGTTATTATATACATATATATATATTATTTGCAATTAGAAGTATCAATGGCAGTGAGGAGGATGTGAGGCTAAACAACCTCTGCCAACCCTCCTCCCACCCACATCCTTTTTAACAACTGGAGTCTTTGAAGAATGATTATCCAATTATTCCATCAAGCACTATTTATAAGATTTTCTTTGAGCTTCTTCTTTGTTTGAGAGGGTTCTGAGGTCCAGAATATGTTCCTCCTGGATTTCTTTTGTTAGCGTAGAAATATTATTGATGTGTTTTTTATGAATTATATATACTTCATGAGTATTGGTACTATGTTTATTTCCATGTTCACATATGTCAGCATGTACATAATGCTTAAGTTTCCCATATTTTCTATGGAAGTTAATAGCATGGATATTGTAAACTGCAGACCTTATTGAAAAAGTTCCATAAAGGCCCCCCTAAAGTCAGAACCCAGGTATTTTTTTTATAGTATCCTTTTCACACGCTGATGGCTTTTTTGATCCAACTTATCAATACTAAGACAATTGTTGTGCTCAATTGTTTGGCTTTTTAGATAAGCATTGCAGTAGCTGCCTTGGCTGTCCATGTTCCTGCAGAAGATTGGGGAGGTGGTGGTATCGTTGGTTGGCTTCGGGATGAGATGAATTCTCACCCTGAATACATACCTGGATTTTTGGAGCTACTTACAGTATTGCCTGAGGTATCACTTGAAACACTTGTTGGAGATGATTCTTTTGGCTGCATTTTGTTTGTTCATTCCATTTGTGTAATGTGCATTTTGTTTGTTCATTCCATTTTGTTTGGCTTAGGTTTTCAAGCAGACACAGTATGGTAGATCCTGTGGCAAACCGTGAAGGAGAAAGAAGAAATAGGTTCTCATGAGAGAAATATCTTAATTGAAAATTATGATTACTCTAAATAATTGGAAAACTATAGCGTTATTATTGCTGCATGATGCAAGAACTTGATATGTGTTTTCTTGTTTGAACTTAGTAGATGTACTGTCACAGAGAGCTCTATAAGCAATCTACAGCAAAGAACTAAAACAAGAAAGAAAAACAGAACACTTATTTCCAGCTTAAGCTTAAACAGATTACTCGTCTCTATGAACATAGGAAAAAATTAGCCTTGAAACTAAAGCCATAAAGAAGCCGAGGAATGGACTATGTCAACCACTTTCGGAATTCAACATTTCAGATTATTAATTTAATTACATTGTGGAGTTTTCCTTAAGTTCAATCTTATTACTTTTAAAACAGATGCATGATCACGCAAAATAAAGAATTTTAGCTTATTTGTAAGTGTTGGAGACATCTTCACTAGCTCTTTGTCATTTATCTCTTTTTCTGTCTGTTATCTCTTCAGGAAGTTTACAACTATAAGATAGCTGCCCGTCCAGAAAAACGTCGTCAGTTTGAGGAGGAGTTGACTTCTCAGATGGAGGTTGCACTTGGGATATTGACAGTTTGTTTGCAGATTAATGAACTGACGGAAAAGGTGGAATGTTCTTCTTACTGTTTACTCTCATAGTGCCATAATGAACTGAATATTGTATGGTTACTTTAGGGTTATTTCCCTCATTGGTTTACCCACTGAGAACTGTTCTAGTGAAACCATTGATATGTTTCTTTGTATTGATGGGGTAGGAAGAGGAAGTTGTTGATTTCGAAATTTAAGTTCACCGATAGTGAAATCTTTTTTTCTTGGTTGTTTGTACGCACATAGTTTGAGTTTTTTATTAGACTATGGAAACTATATTTGATTTAATCAATCATAGATGATAACAAAATGTGAGTCTTTTGTAAGTAGAATATATGTACATAAGGACAAAATATCAAGGTTTTTCTTTTTAGATCACAAATTTTGGTACATACAACTATTATGGCATTGATGATGTTGGAAAATCGGTAGTACGATTTTTTGTTTATCTCCAAATTTGTATGTCATGTGCAAAAATGATGTGGAAAGTGTTGTTACCTTTCTCTGTATATTCTAATAGCATTGAAGTTGTTTTCAAGCATTTATGCTGCTAAGGTATTTTGGGCAATTCTGGCCTCTATTGCTTCCTTGATTGCTAAAGACTTTTGTACTTTTGAAGGAGCAAGGAACGTTAAAATTTAATTGGAAATGTACTGTACTAAGAATTTATTAGATTATTGATCGAAAAGGAATAAGGACAGTTTTTGAAGATGCTCTTGCAAAAGAACGGGGCACTTTATGGGATAAGACTCATTTTATAGCGTCGTTAATGTCTTCAATTTGTAGTGATTAATCCTTGCATGGATATGGACAGTCATGCCCTGTGTACTTTTCATTCTCGGCAATTTTTTAACTTTAGATTCTTCCTGTGTCATGTTGAAACATTTTGGATCCTTTTGTCATCAAAAAATTAGACAAGTCTGCTTTTAAATGCATCACTAAGTGGCTTTTGATTACATCTTGATCGATTTGCCAGGTTCTCGAGGCATTTGCATCTTGGCTTCGATTAAAGCATAGGTGAGTTTTTTGGAATGACGTATTGTAAGTCATTCTTAAGTAAAAATTTTGAGTAGAACTAGTAATTGAGTCCGATGTATATGATTGGTGCAATATTTTCCAGTTAGTATGAAAGCTCCTGCCAGAGTTTTGTGTCCTTAACATGCTTAAACCTCGTGGAAACTTCGATTGTAGTACAGCTTTTACCTGTGTATTAAAAAGATTTATTTTTCTATGAAGTTGATGTGTCATAAGGAGCAAGTAGTGGCCTTAAAATGACTTCAGATCTGCATTATTGTTTTTAATTTTAATTTATCATCTTAGTCTGGTTTGATTTGTCAATTTTTTTTTTTAATTCTTGGCATGAAATCATGGCATAATCAGGCTCTAGAAAAGAGTTAATTTCTTAAAGGGGTTGCTTATCTAACCCATTTTGTTACTTTTTGCTAATTTAGTAAAACTTGTGGTTATTGACATTAAAGATCTTGGTTGGCCTCTAGCTATGTATTTGTAACTCACTTGTATAACCTTGCTAATCTGCCTTGCTTTAGAGGGAATTAATTATAGTTTATAATTTGTAGAGCTTATCTTAACTTCTTTTGGTTTCAGGATTAGTGGTTCTGTGCTTGCCTCTCATCCCATTGTGCTTACAGCTCTCTCAAGCTTGCATTCTGAGATACTTTCTGAGGCATCTGTAAATGGTATTGTCTTTGCAACATACTCATTTCTGATTTTTTTTTTTTTTTTTGACTGTTCTGATTTAGTAGAATGTGTTTATGGCATTATTTAGATTTTCGGCTAATTATTTATGCTGTGCATTAATGAAGTTTACCTCTAAAAAATATTAGCATTTTGTCTTTTTCAAAACAGTGATGCGAATGTGGAATTCAGTTGTTTAAGCCTGTAAATTAGCTATGGAATTTTCTGAAATGTTATGAAGTAGAAACACAGTATGAATTTTCTCTTTGATCTTTGCAGTCATCTCTGAACTGATACACTACTCAGCAGCTGGAAGCTCTGGTGGTGCTGCTGTAAACATGCCCTTAATTCAAGTAATTGTCCCTCAAATTATGAATTTAAAGGCACAGCTTACGGATTCATCAAAGGTATTGTATCATTTATTATTTTTGGGTCTCATATCGATCCCAGTGGCCAGCCATGCATGAGTTACTGGAGTTTGATGGTTTTTTCTGTTTACTTTCAGGATGAGGAAGATGTGAAGGCTATTGCTCGATTATTTGCTGACATGGGTGATTCATATGTTGAGCTGATTGCATCTGGTATATATTATTTCCCTTTGTTGAAACTTGTAATATTGCCTGCTTTTTGCTTAATATGGTTCGTATTACTCCTAATTAATTCCAAATGCTGCTGTATGAATTTGGTTGTTTTACCATGATTTATTCCTTGTAATGGATTATTTTCTTTCCACAGGTTCTGATGAATCAATGTTGATAGTTCATGCACTGTTGGAAGTTGCTTCACACCCAGAATATGATATTGCTTCAATGACTTTTAATTTTTGGCACAGTCTTCAGCTTTTCTTGACAAAAAGGTAAATTATCTACTGCATACCAGAATTGATTGTTTGTCTTTAGTGTGGTGTTCTGGATATAATGAACCTAATGTACCAGGGATTCTCATATCTCATTTGGTAATGAATCTTCTGCTGAAGCCGAGAGAAATAGAAGGTTGCAGGTTTTTCATTCAGCCTATGAGTCCCTTGTATCTTTGGTGAGTCCGCCAGATAACTTCATTATGTCAACACTTTGTAGTTTCAGCTATTACGTTTCTTTAAATGGACTATCCCTCACCTATTACAGTCACAATGATGTCACTTGCATTAGTTTAGGCATTATTATCCTTAGAAAAAGGTTGTTCCCTGTTGTGTTTAGCTTGAGAAGAAGTAGATGAGTCACCTTGATTTCTGCCATTTGCAATAGAACCCCTGCCAATTTTTTTTTTCTGCCTAGAATTAATAATTATTCTTCTCTAAATGTATCTTAACTGATTAGAACTGAAACTGTACAGAATTCTCATTAGCTAATTCCTCTAGAGTGTGCTATGGTTTCTCTTCACAGGTTAGCTTCCGAGTTCAATACCCTCGGGATTATCAAGACCTTTCATTAGAGGACCTCAAGGAGTTTAAACAGACTAGATATGGTAATAATAAGATATTTGGTGTTTAGATTATTTCTGCTTCTGTCAGGAGTCATGAAAGGTTTATAGATTACCTGGTAATTGTTTCAAACAATCTTCTTTCATTAAGCTCATAGAAAGATAACAAGGCAATTTTAGAATTGATTATTATCTGTTGTTCTGAGAGCGCATTTTAGTGTACAAACTAGTATTGTTGGGTTGCAATCATTGATAGAATGAACAGATGTAACACTTGAAAGGAATTTGTTGGAGACAAGAGATAGAAATAATAACTATGGTTGGACAAGTGCTGACTGTTTAGTGATGCCCTCTAAATTTTGGAGTTTGCTGTTCAGTGAACAGCAATTATTCAGATCTGTTATCTTAGTGTGCTGTTAATATTCCATGTCGTGTACTGGTGATTTGTTTCAATTTATGTTGACGTTTGCATATGATCAATTACTTTTGATACCTTCCACCTTTTCGTTTATCTGGTTCATGTTAAAGCACATTTATCTAAGATAATAAGAATAACAATCGAAAAATGAATGGCCTCTGTTATAAGCATTTTTTATATTAGACACTTTGTTTGTATTTTATGTTGTTTCAGTGATTACAAAATAGGTATTTTGGCATGTTAATTTGAAATATCCTTCTGCTGTAAGGCAGAGTTATATTTCTGGTCCTCTGAGTAATGCTTATTACCTGCTGCTCTTCAAAGGAGCATGTAATGAGAAAAGTCAGGTGGTTAATTTTTTCCTATATTTTTTGTTGAATTGTCCTATTGGAAGAGTTTGAAATTTTCTTATCACTGTAATCTGTATGTCTGTTCTTACTCCACATATTTCTTATAGAAGTGAATCAAGAGCAATAAGGTAAATTGGTTTTCTCAATCTCATTCAGTGTAGTTAACAGAGCGATTTATTTCTCCATGTTGCAATGATATTATTTATCCTCATTGCTTATTCTATGTGATTTAGCTAAAGTTATCTTTTGAATGTGAAAGTTGTTACATCTGCCTCTTCTTTTATAGTTTTCATCTTGATAAGACATGGCATCTAGCACTACTTCAACGCTAACAGAATCTCTGATGTTGCTAGCTGTCGCGGATGTTCTAATCGATGCAGCATCAGTTTTAGGTGGTGATGCAACATTGAAAATTCTTTATGCAAAGCTTGTTGAGGTGTGTATCATTTGTTTTGTTGTTGGAGCGATAGTCTGTGTTGTCTGTGCAGTTGTTAGATTTTATTTTATGGCTTAATTTTTGAATCTCACAAGGCTCATAATATTGCTGGTGTTCAAAAGATTTTATCACTCTTTTCATTAATGAGTAAGTTTATATGCATTCGTATATGCAAACAGACAATTTGTATATATGCATGTCTGAGAGTTAGGGCCAAAATACAACTGTGTAAGAATTGTTATTATTATACTTGCAAATGCATTATGTATTATTCGTTTTGAAGATCATCTGAGTTGTACGTCAAATGCCTAAAGGATGAGCACCATTCTTACTGTATTTGTATAAGCTTTTGACTCAAATCCATAATTTCTTGTTTAATAAAATTGAAGACTTGGCTCATTCTTCTTTAGAATTGCTTATTTATTTTTCAATTGTAAAGTTGTTTCACATGTGAGTTAAATAAATTCAATAGGGGCTCCAATGTATAACGTTGATGTGGTTCATTTTACTTGAAGGTTTTGAGGCTTTTGATTATGTGGTAATGTTATCATTCTCAAGAGTGAAGCAAAGTCCTGATGCTCTGTCAACTATTTCATCTAAGTCTTCTCATGCCCTATTTTTTCCTTTTATTTTAAAAGATTTTGCCTTCTCTTGGAGCATATTTTATCCATAGCTAAGTCAAATCAATTTGGGAGCTAAACAAGCCATCAGTTACGTCTGATAAGACAAGGGTTTCACCAATTATCGTTGTCTCTGAAAATTGTATGGACTCTAACTTTGGACTCAATGTCAGCAGATTTAATACCATCATATTGAGATTGCCAGCTGTTCTTTTACTGGTTTAATTTAGCTGCAAGCAGGGTTTTCTTAATAGGTTTTCAAAACGTCAAGCAGAGGGGTAGGAGTAGACCCATTGTACATGAATATTCTAGTAACCACAGGTTCATACTACTATTATAGGACCAGCTTAGTGACTTTTTGCTGAGTTTATACTCAGGGTTTATGGTGTTATAGAGGATGGAACTATGTGATTTTGGGCATATTTGGTCATCAAGCCTCATATATTATATGAATTTCTGTCCCTAAGAATTAGACCGACCATGCACATCTATGACTGGCTTTTAACAATGGTCTCTTCTCTTGTGAATTAGCACATTTGCTATAGTTATCTTCCTGTGTCTACAAACAAATTCCACTGACTCTAGTTATGGAGTAAAGTGATCAAGATTTTCAGCAACAATTGAAGGGTTAGTATTGTGCACTTCAGGTTGGTGCTCAAACTTGAATGACTTGTAATGATAGATTTAGTTTTTGCTTCTGTTCCCATCTGGAGTAATTGTTCAAATTAACGCTCTTTTTTCTCGAATAACCTGATGACAACCTGTTTTCTAGATTTTGGTCCATACTAACTTTCTGGTTTTTAGAGTTTGGTTCATTAGAACTTTCTGCTGGAGTACATGAAAATTTGACATGGTTCTAATAACCAGTTTGATGTTTTCTGTTGTCTTAATTGGGAAAAGTTGTGGTTAAATATAGTGTCTGTCTTGGTGATGTTGCATTTCAGAGAAGTTCTTTGGAGAGCAACAAGCTAATTTAGATTGTGACATCCTTTTTTGGATAGGCTTAAAGAATGATGATAAAGTAAACACTGAGTGTTAATGACTTCTTCTGGGTTGTGCTGCTAGAGCTTAAAGTTAAACCTATGGGCTTCTTATTGATGGTATGACTTTATGCCCAGGCTTGTGTTTAGATACTGCCTTTCAGTATCATTGTTGAATCATAGGGACAACTGATATTGCTTATAATGATAGGAAGTAGAGAAGTTGAGTCTTAAAGTCATTTCGAAGAATGGACACAGGAAATTGATGACATGGAATACTGTTATAATACTATAATCACGATTCAATTTTCTGTCTCTTTGTATAAAGTGTCTTGTTGTTTCACAATTCCTTCTTGGGTAACCTAATTTCTAATTTAGACCGAGGTTTGGCTCAACACTAGTTCTTGTGCTATATGATTAAGCGTTTCTCGAATAATGTTTGGAAGTAGTAGGATATGTGGTGAATGGGATGAGCCATTAGAATGTAGAGTACGGTTCTGAGATCCCTTTGATGGTAAATTGTGTATGATAATAACAAACATTATACTAAAAAAAAAAAAAAAGAATGACTAAGCTGTTTGTAGCACTTGGTACTTGTGCCTTCATGCTTAAAACCTATTTTTTCCTATCAGTTGGCTTGAGCATTGTTGCAATTGATTAAATTTTGGCCTAGTTTTGTAGACTATGATTCATTTTTCATGTAGCCAAAATGTTTAAAAGTCTTGTTGATGATGGTTCTTGCTTATGTTCTTATGTGTAGACTACTTTACTTAAATAGGTTGCTATAATGTCACTATTTTGTTTCTGGAATTGTTAGATATTTGGTGAGAATATGCTAAGCTTATCCACTAGATCATGACTGATGAGATCTATATACATTTTTGCTATTCTTGGCAGTTGTTTACTAGTTTATGTTTGGTTATTATTGTAACAGTCTATTCTCTAGCTCAAATGCTTTTCTTGTGTATTACCCAAGGGTGTAGTATCTTGTGGAAGTGAGCATAGTGAATGGCGTCCAGCAGAGGCTGCTTTATTTTGCATCCGGGCCATATCAAATTATGTTTCAGTCAATGAAGCTGAAGTGATGCCCCAGGTATGAATGTTCCTCAGTTTCTCTCATATTTTTATGTTATTATATATATTGAGATAGTTAATGCTATCTTCTGCATGACTGCTTGGCGAGTGTTCCTGTGGTTTGATACCTCAATTTGCTTTGAAAAATTAACTCAGTCCCTTACTTGGTTTGTGTAATCTATTGATTTGCATTTGTAAATTCTTTAATTGCCTTAGGCTAGAGTCTTTGTTTTTAGTTCATTTACATTAATTCAGTGTTTTCCTCTTTGTTATACAGGTTATGTCTTTGCTTCCAAAACTTCCTCAGCAACCCCAACTGCTCCAGACTGGTATTGCGTAAATGAGATTTTTTAAAATTTTATTTTGGGAAACAGAACATCATTTTTTTCTGTGCTAGTAGTCTTATGTTTTTCCAAATTGTTGGCTTGACAATTAGTAGCATCCTTTGTGATAGTGTTTATCCCTCGATATAAATGTGTTATTTCTCGCCTAATGAATTGCAGTTTGCTTAACTGTTGGAGCATATTCAAAATGGTTTGATGCTGTGTCAAGTGATCCTTCTATATTGGCTTCAGTCCTTGGGATGCTCACAAGTGGCATGGGCGTTTCTGAAGATTCAGCTGCAGCTGCAGCTTTGGCATTCAGACACATTTGTGATGGTATAGGATATCTTTTATTGAGTAATAATTGTTCTGTGATTCTAAGACTGGGAGAAGAAAGAAGGGGGAGGGGGGGATGTGTGTGGGGGCCGCGGCAGTTGGTAAATAATTGGTTGTGTTTTCAGAACATCTCGGTCTCTTTTAGTTGCTTCCAATGATAATTATATGACCTAATCGATCTAGATGTTCTCTCTTTATTATGTAAAATTTTTGTTTATGTTCTTCAGTGGCATTGAGCTTTTGATCTTTAGGCTTTCATTATCTTATTAGGAACTTGATGGCTTTGACTTGATATGACTTCTAAAGATCTGACAAATCAACCAAGTTTGGGTCATAAAGAACTAAATATTTTTCAATCACATCCTGGAAGTTTTAAGGTTCCTGTTGCGTTTTGGGTAGTTTTTATGTGCTTGAGTGAGGATTGGGGTAGCTCAGTTAGGTTTTAAGTTCAGTAGACAGTTTATTCTGCCTTGAAAATCTTAAATAGTTTAATATGTCCTCAATGATCCTTATGTTTGTTGTCCTTGTGCCTGAATGTTTAATTTCAATGCTACTATTATTGTGTGTTCATTTGGTTGTGATTTAGATTTAGTTTATCATTGATTGTTTCTTTGTTTCCTCATTCACATATCCATGAAAATATGAGTCTGCTTTTATTAGGTTTCGAGTGTGATAGTAATGATTTTATACCATTGTAGATTGCCGGAAAAAGCTTTGTGGATACTTGGATGGTCTTTATAATGTGTATCGAACAGCAGTTAATGGGGAAGGGAGTTTGAAAGTTTCTGCTGAGGACTCTCTGCATCTGGTTGAAGCCTTAAGGTATCCATTGCTTAAGGACTTCAAAAGTTAAATACTAGATGATTGGAATTCTGCATAAATAACCCAATCAATTTCTTCTACATCTATTTTTGCAGCATGGTTATTACAGAACTTCCTCAAGATGATGCTAAGAAGGCTCTTGAGATGTTGTGCTTACCAGTGGTTACTCCCTTACAGGTTATTTCTGCCTCTACTGGAGTCATTGAGTTTTATCTGCTTGTTGGTGATATCACTAATTTTATGATATGACAATCAGGAAGTTATCAATCAAGGACCAGAAGTATTGCATAAGAAACATCCTCGTGACTTAACTGTTCATATTGATCGTTTTGCCTACATCTTCAGGTGTGTGGTCACTATCCTTTTGGTTCTGTCTTCTACCATTTATTTTAATCTATAGAGATATTCTCAATGTGCTGTTGCCCCAATTTTAGGCATGTAAATCATCCTGAAGCTGTGGCAGATGCGATACAAAGGCTTTGGCCCCTATTCAAAGCTATATTTGATATGTGAGCATTTGTAACCTACCAATTTTGGAAATTTCATGTAGATGTGCCTTCACTGCTTCACATCTCATTCTTTTCTAATATCTGTTGAGCATGTTTCTGGTGCAGTCGTGCTTGGGATATGCGAACAATGGAGTCTCTTTGTCGAGCTTGCAAATATGCTGTGAGTTCAATCAAATATTATAGAATCTAATTGTCAAAATGTTGCTTTCTAATATATTGACACGGTGGATTTACAGCTTTATAATTAACATCTAATAGTCAAATTAAACCATTTTCTATAGAATGGTGCTATTTGTCTGTATGTTGAAGCTAATCTTTCTCTCTCCATCAGGTGAGAACTTCCAAAAGGTATATGGGAATTACAATTGGAGCTATTCTAGAGGAGATTCAAGGTCTATATCAACAACACCAACAACCATGTTTCCTTTATCTCTCTAGTGAAGTAATAAAGGTGTGTATTTTTTAATATAAGCAGCAACATTATAATTACCTTTTTTACTATCAGAAACTTGAGCAGTCAGCATGTTTTGCTTCACAGATATTTGGTTCCGACCCATCTTGTGCCAACTACTTACAAAATTTGATAGAAGCTCTTTTCAAGCGCACAATATGTCTTCTCACAAGTATTGAGGTGTGGTTTCAATGAGCTCTATATTGCTCATTCTTTTTAGAGTTTCCTGATATTTGTGTTTCTTGATCTTCTATTATGCAGGAGTTTACTTCAAGGCCTGACATTGCAGATGATTGTTTTTTATTGGCATCGAGGTGCATTCGCTATTGTATGGAGCTATTTATCTCATCTTCTGTATTTCCATCATTAGTAGATTGTGCTATGACTGGAATTACAGTACAACACAGGTCTGGCTTCTCTTTTCTGAAGTTTTTTTTTTTTTTTAAACACTATAGTTTTTTCTTGCTTGCTTAGATATGATTGCTTAAATAGGTGTATGAAAATATGATAAGAAGCTGTAGTATATACTTATTTTACCCTCTAGAATTAGGACATGTGTCTCAAAGACACTGCATGCTAACACAATCTAAACTAATATCTGTTCTGTAGGTAATCCTATCTTTTCTGCACTTGTGCAGATACACATTATACATTTGTCTGTTGATACAAGGCTCAAGTGTATACTGCATTCATGTCTTACAGGCTAGGCCAGAGACCTTCTTATGGCGGTTTTCCTTGCATTGTTTTCTAATCTTCTTGTGTTGCATTCATCAAAATTTTGATTCCTATGCCAACAGATAGTTTTCGTTCATGTAATGGTTATCCATCTATGCACTTTGTGAAACTATTTGTTGTCATATGTTCATGGTTAATTTTCTCTGTTCTCATTTTTTGATGTTATATTTGTTTGGATTGCAGGGAGGCCTCCAATTCCATATTGACCTTCCTATCTGATATCTTTGATCTTGCAAAGTCTTGCAAGGGAGAAGAATACTTATCTTTGAGGGACAGTGTTATTATTCCTCGGGGTGCCAGCATTACCAGAATTTTGATTGCCTCATTGACAGGAGCACTCCCAAGTTCTCGAATTGAGACTGTAGGTCCAATCTTTTCTTTAAATTTTTAACATGTTGATTCAAGTGTTATGGAACCTTCTCTTACTTCAGGTGACTTATACACTGCTGGCCTTAACTCGAGCATATCGTGTCCAAACATTGGAGTGGGCCAAGGAGAGTGTTTCTTTGATTCCATTGAAAGCTGTTGCAGAGGTGGAACGGACGAGATTTTTGCAAGCATTATCTGATGCAGCATCGGGAGCTGATGCGAATGCTCTGATGGCTCGAATTGAAGAGCTGTCTGATGTTTGCCGTCGGAATCGAACAGTTCAAGAGATCGTTAAAGGAGCTTTGAAGCCGCATGAATTGAAATTGGTGCCTGTATCATAGTGGAAAGTAAAAGGGGCTATTTTGCTGAGGTCCCCATTCTATATAAGTTACTCGATTGTGTATTAGTGTTATTATTTCATCATTGTGTGTGTCCATTATCATTCTCCAATTTTTCTTGAGGAGAATCTGGCGTTTATATTGGGTGGGCGAGATTAGGTTGCCATTGTATCTTAATTGACTGAGTGGTTCCAATTGTTTTGGCTTCATTTTTTTACGTTAAAGTTTCGGGTATAGATTCGTAGTTTTTTTGGGTAATGGAAAGGTTTTTTTTTTTTTTTTAAATCATTTGATCGGATAAGTGAAAATATTACACTTTTTAATTCTTTGCAGCGGAAAAAAAAGTCGAATTTGGAAGTTGGAAATAATTGCTGCCTTAATGTGATGTTTGCCCTGATCGACATGGAATGGGTCTGTCAGCTCATGCATTACGCCGACGGTGCGTGGCATGGCTGTGGGGCCACTCCTCGTGGGTTCTCGCCTCGCTGCATACTGTCCTCTTCCCTACCCCTCCAAATCCAAAAACTTGAAAATGAAACTGGGAACGAAAGAGATTTGAATTTGCTAGTGAAATTAAAAACGACAAAAAGACTGGGCCAGGGGATTTTTGAGACACTGAGAGTTCGGGGCAAGGTGCGTTTGATAGAGCTTTTCAGGTGAGGAAAAAGGGGGATAGAGATGATATTAACAGTAGTGATAGTGCTGGGGAAGGGATATATGCCATGAAAGTGATGAGAAAAGAATCAAGTCGTGTGGATTACACGAAGGCTGAGGTATATTCTCAACGAAGTCATGCAGCCTTCATTGTTCCGCTTTGCTACTCTTTCCATGTAAACATACATACATATATATATGTTAATTAGATTCAGTGTCTATTGTTGTTTTATGCATGAACTTTCCCAGACAAAGTCTACACTGTATTTGATCCTGGACTATATAAATGGAGGACATCTCTTCTTTCATCTATATAGGCAGGGAATTTTCAGGTAACTCGTGAGATTTCATTTCTGCTGTACGTTCGGCTCTTTTGATTTTGGCTTTTGGTAGCGAGTATCGACCAAGGATTTATACAGCTGAGATAGTATCTGCTGTTGCACATCTTCACAAGTGTGGGATCATGCATCGGGATCTTAAACCTGAAAATATACTCATGGACGTTGATGGGCATGTAATGGCCTCCTGGAGCAGCAACTTGCTTTTATAATAATGTAATTAATGTATGCTTTGAGTTGCTTACATTTTTGCCAAGTTTCTCTTTTAATTTCCGGGTATGACGCTTGATTTACAGGTTATGCTAACTGATTTTGGACTGGCAAAGATAATTGATGAATCAAGCAAATTAAATTCCATGTGAAGGAAAACTGAGTACATGGCACTGCAACTATTACTTTCTAGAGGCCATAACAAGGATGCAAATTGGTGGAGTGTAGGAATACTCCCTGTATGAAATGCTAACTGGGGAATGTGATATGCATATTTAACATTTTTGGAGTCATAGGAAACTGGCAAATATGTAATTGCCTGTCTGAATAACGATAATCAGATGAATTCCGTTTTCGGTGTAGCATACTTTGTAGTAGAAGTCCATGAACCACTTTTCTCTGGCGTATTTTCAATTACTTTTATAATTTTCCTTTGTTAGGAATAATATTAGGATTGCTTACTCATTTCCCAGAGGATTGCCTGTGTCCTGTTGATGTTTTTGACTGACTGCTGTAAATTGTTGCTAATGTTTCGTTCTGGGAGGCACCATTTACGCATGCAAATAGGCAGAAGCTTCAGAAAGTGAAACTTCCACCGTTTCTCGCCAGTGAAGCACACGTTGCTCACATGAGTAAGAATTTCCCTCCCTGTCTTTCAATTTCCAAATTGATGGCCAAAACAATGGAAAATCTTTTTTCAGTTGCTGCAAAAGGATCCAACGGGTGCTAAAGTTCAAGGCTTCAAGCCTGATGGGAGTGGAAAAGACTGTACTGCAAATTTTGACTGGTGTTGGACGACAATGCCTCCAGATGATTCACCAGCATATACACCAACAGCAGCTGAGCATTTTCAGGGCATGGCACCTAACCCCTGACTTTCACCAGATGACAGAACAGTTCCCAAACAAGGAGAAATAAAAAAAGAAAAAAAAAAAGAGAGAGAGAGAGAGAGAAGTGGATAATGAAGTCATCTATCTATATTTTGATACTAACTCCTTGTAAGTTGTTTCTTTTTTTCCTTTTCAACCAGTAAATATATATATTATATATATATATATATATAAAATGTCTATGTCATATGTACTCTGTTTAACTTGCCTCTTAGAAATGATCATAGATTCTCATTCAAGGTGTTGGCTGTCATTTATTGTATTTATTGATGCCAATAATCCCAATAGATTTTTAATTGAATAATACTTTTATATATTAAATATAATGTAGATTCAGGTAAGAGCTTTTAGTACACCTTTCTCCTTGCTAGAATGAAATATATGTTAATTCTTTTGGTCAAAATTTTTAACCAAGAACTATATATATCTTTGAAAACATAGCCGTGTTATTAAATTGCAACCCTTTGGTGTTATTCTGACACGGTATTGTTTTCCCGAGAAACCAACAGTTGTTTTTAAGATAGAAAATCTTAAATATCTTGGCTGAGGCAAGACAAGCAAAAATGATATGGAAATTGGATAGAGAAAGTTATCTAAAATGGTTTTGTGGATAAAAAAGACTTCATTGCAGTTGTACTGACTGGCCTGATCTAAGTTGAATTTGTAGAAGGATTGTGGTTTTGGTGTTATAAGATAGGAAATGATTTCCCGCGGTGTAATCAAAACATAGGATTCATTCCAGGTAGAGCTGTATAAGGGAGCAGTTACACTGTAAAAAAATAAATGCATTGGGTCAAGCTGAGGCAATCTGAAGTTCAATGCTGATAATCAGACAGTATACATAGATAAAGAAATACATGAGCATGGCCGAACAATATTAGGCCCTTCTATCTCTTTAGCTAAATTGGAGAGCATGAGAACAGGAGAAGGCATCTAAAGAACAAAGATGCCTCATGGGTAACCTTAATTATAGAACACAGGAACAGTAAGCCAGTGGGGTGGTTGGTGGATTCCTTCCATAGCTTACTCATGAAGGTGATGCAAATTAGTGACGTTAAGCAGTGACGAGAAGTCAAAAGAAGCCATTACATAGTGGAAAGAAGAACAGAAGTATCAGTGTGAATACATACATACATACATACATACATACATACATACATATATATATATATATATATATATATATGATCCCTGTCTTTCCTTCTCTGTAAATTAGGTTCATTAGCTTATTTATATACATAGTTCATCGTTCAATCTTCAATCATCTCATTTTGTTCGAAACGTGTAGCTTGCATTATACTTTTTCAGAGTAGCCATGAGAAGTAAAGATAGAAACTCTTCTCTTCGTGATGATTCAATGAAGATGGTGGTGAATATCATCAAACTGTCGTCTTTTTCCATTGCCAACATGAGCCTTGGAGCTGCCAGACCTTCCACAGCTGCCAAAGATGTTGGACCTATGAAAGGCTCTATTACGGGTGATAATAAGCCGCTGCTTCCTCAGTTTCCGGGGAGCCAAAAGTCAGAGAAGTCATGGCACAGTTCAAACACTACTTTCTTGCTGGAGCCAAGCGGAGGGGATAAGTCTTCGTATGTGAATATGGTGCATCAACAGAACAGCAAAATCGATGGAATGGCTTCTGAATACATAAGGAAGGTGCACCAGAAGAACAAAAGCTTTTCTGAGACATCAGATCTTTCACAATACATTCTGCCACCCCCACCTCGTGCAGTGATGTAGCCAAATATAGCTGTTTCTTATTTACAGATAAATTTTCCCTTTGTGATCTATTCTTCACATAATTAAGATTACAGCCACTTAAAAGATTCCCAGTCCAAAAATTACATCTCTCGCACAGATATTCATGTTTCAAGTGAGTTCACTTTAAATGTAAGCTCTTTTGTTCTTTGTTTTATTATATAACGTAGAGATATTATGAACTATTTTTTTTATTTTTATAATACCATTAGATGATTTAATTATTTATTTTTTTTAATTTAAAATTATACCATCACTTAATAATTGATCAAGTTTCTTTGTACTAATTAGTACCTAATCATTTGTATATGAAATATTATTAAATTAATAAGGATGATTCATAAAGATAAAAACTAATACTTTATAAACAAATAAATCTTATTAATTAGTCTAAATAATTGATTGTGATAGCATCCAATCAGATATTTTAAAGTGAGAGAAATACTATATAATTGTTAGAATTATATATAAATTAGGGTTTTAATTTTAATAATTTTCATAAGGATAAAATAGTTTAATACTTTATTAAGGGCATATTTGTTATTTTAACAATTGGTATAAAAGACTACCAAATTGTGTTTAATAGACACGTAAAAAGCACTTTTAGAAACACAGAAAAACTTATTCTCAAAATCTATTGAATTTGGAAGCACTGAATTTCAATTTTGACGAGGACGATCTCCTTGACAAGAAATTATAGCAGCTAATATCCAGAACACAGAAATTCATCATGGTAAGAGGCATGTTTTCGATCTTAAAATCTAAAATTGATTGGTTATCATTAGATAATACGTTGAATGTCTTACAATAATCACATCATCCAATTAATGCGGGCATGGAGATTTAATGTGAAAGGAACAACATAATTACTTTGAATTTATACTCCATCTTTTTCAAAAGGAGCATCTTCTAAAGTCTATTACCAGGCATTTTCTTTCCGTGTGCACCAAGTCAACCATCTTGAGATAGTATTTTTCTCAAAGAAGAAATTCTAATTGAATTTTGTTGCCGACTTAGAATTCCAGCCCCACGATATCTCTATGGAGTCCAGCTAGAATTCTACGATCTCTCCATTTCAAGTAAAAGTATACAGTCTTCTAAAATAAAATTTCGCGTTGGCTTTGCACCAATAAAGCGGGTTTCTACAACTTACTGGGGACCTTACATGGAAAACCATTTTAGTTGTATCCATTTATTTCTTGGAAGCTTAAAATTCATAGTTTAATCCAGTCAAGTAATTGCTTCGAATATCTGGTAGCAGCTACAAGAAACGTTCAAGTCAATATATTCCTTCTGTTTTTGAAATTGCCCAGAAACTGCATTCTTGAAACTTTTTTCTCATGTTGAAAAATTTTGATTATATTAAGGCTGCTGCAATCGTATTGAAATTTTCATTGAAAAAAAAAATTTCCAGTATATTATTAAAGATCTACAGCCCTAGTTGCCATTCATTTCAATGGGAGATTGCCAAGTAGCTAGAACATGTTGAACAGGAAATTTCTGAAAGGGGATTCATTCATCTTTGTTGCTGGCGGCTTCCCAAGTCGTGCTTTGAGAAACAGAGCAACTTGAAGATGCAGAAAGTGAATTTCAGAGACAATCTTAATTTCTTTTCCATTACATCATTCCCATTCCCACTGGTTACCACCCAAGAAGAAGAAGAATCCAAATACGCAAACGATGTCTCAACCACACTCGAAGTTGCCCACAGTTTCCATTTTCTTATCTGTCCCCTTTATCTTCCTACTTCTAAGTCAATTTGCTGAGCTCAATCAAACTTTCCAAGGAGTTGGTTTAAGAAAGTTTTCTATCCAACGTAAATAAAGTCAAGTGCCTTTTTCATACATATTTAGAAAATTGTCTGTTTCATGTAGAGTTAAAATTGATTACTTCTTCGTCTACAAGATATAATAATTTATTAACAAATATTGTTATTATAATTTAAAAAGCAAAAATATATTAAAAAATATTAATTCTATTAAATGAAATATCATTTTAGATGAACCATAATAAATCATGTTTTTTTTTTTCTCATTATTTAGGTCAAAGGACTATTTCGCACCAATAGTTTAAGGCGGGGACAAACTGTCACCCTCAAGTTTTAAAAACTCAGTCTCTCACTCTTAGAAAGATTTTTTATAATTTTTCTACTAAAATGACTAAACTACTCTTTTAAACATTAAAATTTTTTAATAAAATTATAAAATATTTTTTAAAAAATATAAAATAATTTTTAAATATAAATATTTTCAAAAAATATTAAAAAAATATATATTTAAAAAATTTAAGCAGCCACCGGCGACGGTGGCCACACATAATAGAACCAGGTGGCCATTTTCAGCCACCTGGTTCCAAGAGAGGCCAGATCTGGCCTCCTCGTTCGGTGGAGGCGGCCAAATCGACCGCCTCCAGTTTTGGAGGAGGCGACCAGATCTGGCAGCCTCCGAAAAAATTAGGAGCCGGAAACAGTCGTAAAGGGTCGGCCTTAGCCCCACTGGCCGTTTCCGATCTTTATTCTGACCGCCTCCACCAAAACTTGAGACGACCGATCTGGCTGCCTCCATCGAACGGAGAGGCCAGATCTGGCCTTCCCTGGAACCAAGTGATTGAAAATGGCCACCTGGTTCTATTATGGGCGGCCACCGCCGACGGTGCTAGTGGTAGTGGCTACTTAAATTTTTTGAATTTAAAAATTTTTTGAATACATTTTTTAATTTTTTGAATATTTTATATTTATATAAAATTTATTTTATTAATTTATAAAATTTTAATATTAAAAAAATAAAAATACTCTTACATTATTACTGTGTATTATTATTTTTAATATTAAATTTGACTGATGAGAGTTTAGGCTTTTGAAACCTTGAGGGTGACAGTTTGTTCCCGCCTTAAACTATAGGGAGCAATAGTCCTTTGGCCCATTATTTATCATGATTTTAAAATCTGACTTAATTAATCCGATCAATTAGATTATCATTTGTATAAAAAAAATGACTATAATTTGCCAAAAAACTATTTCAAGGGTAAAATAAAAACCTAAGCTTAACCTAGTTGTGAATGAAAAAAATCATTATTATTATTATTTAAATTATTATTAAAACTATAACTTAAAATTAATTTTGAGCATAAATACTATCCATCTAAATTTATATATATAGTATGATTAATTATATAAAATTATTGGATGGAACAAATCGTCCCTTTTGTTGCGTCAGCATTCACTTGGATTTAAAAAATATTACTATTTATATTAGATTGAGTACTCTGGATTATTTGTATGTTACAGATTTGCAATCAGGCAGAGCAGGTAGGCCCCCTTCAAACGCCCGACGCACAAAGTGGAAGGCTCGACATAAACGTAAAGTAAACCACAAATCTCACACTTTCAAACTCTCTTTGTTAACGATACGCATCTCACATGATGGGACTGATTTGGCTCAACATTCAATTGGCAGCCGCTATCCTCTGCAATTTATATTATCCCCACTTTTTGACAGAGATAGAATGATATCCTCGTGAAACTTTTTTTTTTTTTTTGAGTTTATCCTCATGAAACTTAATGCCCTGTAAAATGAAAATTTTCGGATGGGCTCATGGCTTCTATGAGGCTCCAATCCAACCCAGTTTGAGATGGTCTAACATTTCCAAACAGCAAAAATTAGCCTATTGGTACCCTGTAGAAGCTGAAGCCCCTCCTACGGAGGAAGGCCTTTTCACCCTAGAAGTTGCCCATGTGCAGGAGATGACAAGCCAAGCAGTATCAAATTGGCATGATAGACAGCGTCCTTTGCCTGTCTAAATATAGACCGATGGAGCCATACCCACCACACAAATGACAACTCACTTTGCTCTTTATATAAATCCAAAGATAAGGTATCCTCTGAATGCCCCATACCATCCCTGCCCATTAATGAGGGCCATATTCAATATCACAGTCCCAAATTCAATCACATAAAAAAAAAAGAGAGGGAAAAAAAATGCTACCCCTACCAGTAACATCCAAGTTGATATTTTTAACCTCATAAAGCTATCAACACCACTACTGGAAGAGCTACCAGGACCATTAATGCAAAGAGAATATAAATTTTACCTACTAAACAAGCGAACAAGTTCGCAGGAGTTTGAAAGATAATTCCATCATAATACCAACAACACAATAACAGGAAATCATAGTCTTTTTCATACTCTGTACAACAACAAAGGATCATTAATACTCACCTAATTATCTCATCATCATCTCCCTTTCAACTTGTAGTTCCCTTCTCAAGCAACACTGATCATGTTATTGCCATCCCCATTATTTAGTGTGGGCATCACCTGAAAGGCTGAATGCCTTGGTGAAGATTCTCTTTGACCCGATGGCAAGGACAACTTCAGGGACAATGGAGACGGGTCCATCGTTAGATTCAAATTCAAGTTAAGATCCGACATTGTTACAGCTTGAGGAGCTGGAATCACAGGAATTGGACGGACCAGGTTTGTCCCCGTTATGTTTGATTGATTGAGCAGATTTTCCATCGGATTCTCAATCGTTACCGGTAAAACTACATGCACAGGAGGAGGTATCACGGCAAAGTTATTTGTTTCAAGGTCCTGCACAGTCTCCGATGGATTGTTGCCTTGCTGATCAGCTTGCTCATCGTCTATTGAAACATCCGCGACCTGAAGATTAAATCCAGAATATAAATTTTTCGTTATTTGAATTGATTTATTTCAACTTATTCAGATTCAACTCCGTTTTATTATCGACTTTCATTGTTTGGATTTACTGATTTGAGTCTGTTGTGATTACCGAATCTGTAGTGATATCAAAGAGGCTAGAACGGCGGCGTCGACGGTTGAGATTGCTCCGGCGAAGAAAGTACTTCTGAGCATGACTAGCCACCTGTGTTGGAGTTCTTGTTTTAACGAAGTTTCTAGAGATTCCTCTCCAATCTCCTCTCCCTACTTTCTGTAATCCTAACAAGAACAGCTTATGCTCATCCTCCGTCCACGGCACTCCTAATAATTTTCAATTAAATTTCAAAAATACAATAATCAAAAACAAAATTGTAAATTCACAACTCTAAAACTTAAACAAAAAGAGATCTTAATCCAACCTCGTTTCCGCTCGCGACTCGCTCTAGAATTCTGAACGGCGTCGTTGGCAGAGGCATAACCAGCAGCCGCCACGTCATCCTTATTGTTACCGTTGTTTTCATGAGGCTGTACGTACTGAGACAAGTTATTCATACTCACGCTCTTCCTCATGGAGTCCACCACCACTCTCACACCGAAAAGCATAATCTCGCCGCCGTTGGTGGAGGCGGAGCCACAGGTATCCGACATCGTACGACGACTAAAAATAAAAAAACATTGGTATACAAGTGAAAGAAAAAAAAGAGAGCAACGAGCAATATTGAGCCAGATGTGAAGAGCTGTAACTTGTATTTATAGATGAAACGGGCAAATGGGAAAGCAGCACATGAAAGTGCATTTCTGAGAGAGAAAATCAGAAAATTAATATCGTGAGTTAGGTCAACCCAGCTTGTCGTGTCAATTTGACCTAAAAAATTAATTAATTACAGTCCACTTAAGTTTAATTATTAATTAAGGAACCAAACTGAAGCTTTATGAAAAGTAATTAACTCAACGTGCGGTTCATTATCATTTACAGATAACTCAATTTATCTCAAGAGCATCGCATGCAATTGGCTTTATGAGAAGATATCATAAAGCTTTCGTGGGTCCTTCTTGTTCCATCACCTTTCATGGCGATGGTGGGGTGCATCTGGAAGAATAAGCCAAGATAAGGTTTTTGTGGGTGCCACCATCCATCTGCTCTCTTTTCTTACCCATTCTTATCAAAAGATGCTTCAACATTATTCAATCCTCATTCTCTTGGTCTTTGCAACTTGGAGACTCTGTCAAAGTGCTAAAGCTAATTAATTAATATTATTTTAAAAGGGGGAAAAGATGGGTTTCAGTGCAGGATGTGAACTGAGATTAGGGATGGATTAGAAATATTAATTTAACTTTTCTTCACAACAAAAGGTTTAACAACTTCAACAAATGCAAGGTTTTCTCTGTTCATAAACTTTTCACCGGCTTACATTTTTGCTTTTGCATTGAGGCATGCGATCTTAAATTCTCCTTTTTCATATCCAATGAATCCAGAATATCTTCAACACCCAACATATTTCCTTAATGTTAAAGTAATTCAGGTATCCGTACACATGGGAAAGGAGGCCTGAAATGTTCCCGATGAGCTTACTTTCTCTTTTGACAAGTAATATTCTTAGACATATTTCAGGGTAAATTGTTAAACAAATCAAAAACATTTCAAAGGCTTCCAGTAATTAATCTGTTAATAGAAAAAGCCTTTTGGACTTGTCAATAGTAATCCACAAGAGCAATTAACCTTATCCATCACATTACCAAAAAAATTTTCCGAAGAAATAAATAGGATAAAGTGGCAGAGAACCATTATAAGTGTGTGATATGTAAATAGTCGTGGAGAAGGATTGGTGCTTGTGTTGAAAAAGAAAAGAAGAGACTAAAGTGGGTAAGCACATCATGCCTGCCTTTTAACACAATTGTTCAAGAATCTTTGCTATATATGTTCAAATCTTATCTCTGTTATGTAAGAGGCATGGTTCCCGGTTTTGTGTAACATGATTAGTTCATTAGAGGTCCATGGCTCATATAATTGTGGGTTTTCTCCCATTTTGGTTGACAAGAAAATTTGGTTCTGATTTTGTTTTCAGTGCAGAGGCCCACATGAAACTACATTTTTCTTTCATGTGGTTGAAATCCAAAAGCTCTGTCTCAGCATGCTTCGAACATATCACTGTCAAGAGGATTTCACTGAGACTAGGTGAAGATCCTCCTTCAGCTAGTATTTGAGACCTTTGACTAAGAAATAATGCCCCGAGCTTCAAGACAGCAATTTTTTACCTGCCTCTGGCTTTGCCCGAGCTGATATCAAACTTGCGACGACCACTTTTTTCTTCCTTCCGTGCAAAAATCAAACAGTATAATAGCATAATTATCCTCTACTCTTCTCATCCTTTCAAGTGGGAGATATTCTGAGCATTGAAACACGATGGATGGATTTTGTATATCTATTTATGCTGTGCTCGTCATAAGGTCTGCTCTCGTATTTCTTGTTTCAGAAGCAGAAGTATCATGATGATCATTCTTTATATCTCTTGCATATGTTTGTGTTTGGGGTGGAGAAAAGGGTGAGTTACTCAAAGTGATTATGTTATTCTTCTTAGACCCATCTGAAGATGATTCCATGCCTGTTAGAATTCGCTTGAGTTGAGACCGCTGGCAGATAATTCTTCCTTTATTCCATCCTGGGAAATTAAATAAAGGTGACACATCCTGCAGGAATGCGTAAGCAGCCTTTGCCATGGGATAATCTTGCGTGATTGAGTTTCTCTCCATGCGTCCTCGTCTGATCAACAGAAGGTGTAAGATCATTAGTGAAAACTAGAAAAATTAGACAATTATGTCAGGTCTAATGAATTGTCAACATACTGCAACAGATACAATGACCAGTATTGCCCAACTGCCCAATTTGATTTTCACGTAGAAAAGGTTCAATAGTTGGCCTTCTGAGCCGGATTGGATTTTATCATGGCAAGGTACATAGATTCTTTTCCAGCACATGTTAATAATATATCAGAAACACCCTTGGGTACAACCTTGATTTATTGCACACGTATAATTAGATATGCACCATATACTGGATGAAGAGGCAAAGGTATTCAGGACTGTTAATCATGGAGTGAAGAACAACTAGTAGTATAAGACAAATGATGTGATAAGTTAACAATGACAAAAGAGGCTGAAAACACCATGGCTTAAGAAGTCATAAATTAGACATGACATGGCCCAAACATAACTATACAACAAAGAAAAGGTTACAGGGACTCTCAACTGTTGTCTGGCAAATTGGGCTGGGCAAACATGACCCAGACAAGCCAAGTATTCTCTTCTTAAAAGAGGATAAAACAGAAATCACGATAGCTTCAAGGAAAAAAGTACTTACACAACAACAACAGTTGCAAGTTGAGGCAGATCCTCGCCATTCACGAACATCTCATACATATTGTTGAGCCAAACTGATATTGCTGTATATGCACTGCCTTCCCACATCCTGAAAAATAATCAACTTAAAGATTAAAAAGAAATTACTATTAAAAAAAATACTTAAGTAATTTTCCACTGTACCTGTGAACATCCACAGACCAAACAAGTTTGTTGTGACGAAAAAGCTCAGGGAAAAGCCCCCTCTTTGTGGCTTCATGGAGCACTCTAGCAGCCCGTTCCCTCTGACCCAGCCACCAAAGCGCTTCCAAAAGTGAATTGTAGAACCTCATTCCCAAGCCGCACCCCTCAGAGTTAAGTTTGTCAAAGACATACTCAACCATCTGCCAGTTAGACTTGTCATCATATTCTCCCTTGATCATCTGCCCTGTTACTTGGTGGATATTTGACACTCTACTTGTGTACATCTCATCAAGTAATTCATATGCATCATCCCACCTGAATTTAAAAAATATATCACAAGACATAATACTATTGAAAGTTAACTTTTACGAAAGCATAATGTGGTAGCAAGAGCATTGTCTTCTCATGCAACCTCTCACAAAAAAAAGACTTTCAAATACTATTTCATTAATAACAAGCTCAAAAGGATTAAGTTGACAACTTTTCAATCCTATAAGAGAAAGCAATAACCTGTGCTTCCCAAGTGGAGAATTCAGTCACCAACCATAATCCTTTTTATAAGAAGTTCTAAAATAAAGTACATAAATCAAATTTCTGACACGTCATAAAGAAAAGAGTTTATCATGCTAAATGCATGTTCATATTTACCATTCACATAGACTTGTCCTTAGACATTAACAACTTAATTAACTTCTGGACGAACAATATGTCAATATTGTATTCTGAGATGAATTAGTATAGCTTACATCTAAAATTTAATAGCTACATAACAGGATCCCTAGTGTTCAAGTTCTTCACGCATTCATGATCTTGAAAGAGAATGAATGCAATTATTGAGACATCGACCCTTCATGAATGAATAAACCAAATGAACACTAACCTGTTACTCTTTGCATAAACAGCAAGCATCATACAGTAGCACATAACATTTGGCAATATCCCAGAAGCTTTAATTTCCTGGAACTGTTCCTTACTCTCATCAACAAGGCCTGCAAAGCAGTAGACACTTAAAACTGCCTCAAGAGTCCTCTCATCAGAATCACATCTCACCTTTTCCATCTCAACATAAGTTTTTATAGCTTCCTCGAACTGGCCTCCTTGCCTAAAAGCTTCAATCACAGCATTGAAGGAACCCCGACTCCTTGAAATGCCAGCCTCAGCCATTCTAAACAAAATTGCCTCACACTCTTTATATTGCCCACCTCTTGCAAAGGTATACAGCAGTGAGTTGAAAGTTTCAACAGTCGGCTTGCTCTGCATTTCGTTCATTGTGTTGAAAGCAACAAGCGCTTCCTCATACAATGCAGCCTGCCCATATGCTTCAATGACACCAGTGTATGCCTTGGAACTTGGTACTATCCCTCTCTCATTCATGTGAAGTAAAATCTTATTGACATCCTCATGTAGTCCTCCCTTCCCACAAGCAAAAATCAGACCCTCATAAGTTTCCATATTTGGTTCAACATTCTCCTCCACCATATCTTGAAACAAAGTTACAACCTCCTTAAAATACCCACCTTCTCCAAACACTTGTATCAATATATTGTAAGTAGCTGCATTTGGCTCAGTATTACTCACTTTCATCTCCAGGAAAAGCTCCCTCACATCATCATACCTTCCATTCCTGCCATACAAATTCAACAAAATACTATAAGTTGAAGCATTTGCAGCACAACCAGCAGCCTGCATCTGCCTAAACACTCCCATGGCCTCCTTTATTGAACCCATTTTTGCATGTGCCTCCAATAACACATTATACGAGGTTATATCTGGTAAATTCCCTCCTAATTCCATCTCCCGAAGAAGCTCTGAAACTTTTTCTAATTTCCCCAATTTCCCGAACGTCTCAACGAGATAACTATATGTTGTTAAATCAGGCAACACCCCAGCTTCATTCATTGTCCTGAAAACCATCTCCGCCTCATTACCTAAACCTCTAGCACCACAAGCACTTAACAGAGTATTATAAGTCACAATATCAGGCTGTATACCTTCATGTCTCATTTCTGCAAACAATCCTAACAAGCCCTCCCAACCTAGCCCCCCTCTCGCACACGCATTAATCACAGTATTATAAGTCAAAATATTAGGCAAAATTTTTTCTCTTTTCATTCTCTCCAAGAGTTCAAGAGACATTTCATACTGACCGTGACGGCCGTAAGCATTAATCAACGCTGTGTATGAGAAAACACTTCTTGGCACGCTTTGACTAGGC
This sequence comes from Anacardium occidentale, assembly GCA_026122585.1. Classification (NCBI taxonomy): domain Eukaryota; kingdom Viridiplantae; phylum Streptophyta; class Magnoliopsida; order Sapindales; family Anacardiaceae; genus Anacardium; species Anacardium occidentale. Next base: position 28,906 of record JAJEJH010000246.1, read on the forward strand.
ATTTCCTCGAAAATCTCAGCTGATTTCTCGAGCAGATTCTCGCGCCCCAACAAACTTATCATCATCGTGTAAATTTGTTCGTTCGGCTTACACCAGATTTGTCTCTGCATATATTTAAATAAACGAAGAGAGCGTTGCCAGTCTCCTCGTTGAGCGAATTCCTTGAAGACCAAAGCAAAGTCGTTTAGGGAAAGCTTGTTCTTGAACATGTCGAGACATCGCGCAATACTGCCACGTGGCGGAAGGGAGCTAAGCTTGTTGATTAGGGTTTCGACGTCGTAGCTATACTTTCCTTTCTCGACGACGACAGAGGGATTGCCGAGGACCAACTCTTTCGGCTTGGCTCGGACTTTCATGGCCACGGAAGAGAATCTCCGGTGTCCATGGAGGAATATTCGGTGTTTATACAATATTTCTTTGTCATCGGAGAGGAATCTCCGTTGAAGGGGGAAATCGATTAGGTATGGCTTCAAATCTGGTTTCAGAAGCGAAGAATAAGGTATCGAGAGGATCATCGTGGGGAAATAACTAGCATGAATTTCGAGAAAATAAAGGAAATGAATTTTTGGGGTGGACTGTTGGGATTTTCTGGGAAATTTCAACGGGAAAGTTACAGGGAAGAAGAGAGCTGAACTCGAATTGAAGTGGGCTTTGAAGAAAGACACGTGGAGTTTCTGTGGATAACAGGAAGGGACATTGTAGCAGGGTTTATTGACCCTGATCCGAGACCCGATATTAAGCTGGTTTTGGCGGTAAATGATTTTTAAATGACGACTAACATGGAGAAGCATGTAATTTTCTAAAACCTTTTTCAAGTTATAAACAATTTAATTTTAAACTATTATTTGAATATTAGAATCTTCTTTGTTTAATCTTAATTTCTACTTATAATCATAGCTAGTATATAAAATTCGATTCAAGTTATTCAAATTTAAGTTTAAGAATTGAGTTTCTTTTTATAAATGAGTTGAGTTTAAATCAATTCGATTCAAATTTAAAGTTAATTCATTCTTTAATCAAATTTAAATCTCAAATCATTGATCTTAAGTTGACTCTTTTACATTCAAATCAATCTAAAATTGAATCAGATTATATCTAATTTTGTTTAATCTATTATGCGATGAGGTATAACATATTACGACCTATCTCAATTTTAAGGTTCAAAGCATGATTTATATCATGTGGATCATATCTTCTCAAGCCGTTTTCGACTGATTAATATAAAAAAAAAATTAATTTTTCATGCTAAAAGTGGAATATGTAATTTCATTGATTGTATCGTCTAAACGAGTTTTTTAGCCTCGGGATTGTGCCAACCCCTGTTGCTAGGACTAGGTATGGTTCTTGTGTTCTTCCCATGCCAATAACATATTCTTATGTAATATGTTTTGGGACACTTCTTATTAATTCATAATATTTCTATTATTTGGGTGATATCTGAATATTAATTTTTTTAAATTATAATTATAGTTGGCTGTTATGACATTTGAGCGCACTCTGCTATAACAGTGACGAGGTTGACGGCTCTAGATTCTCGAAACCTCAACCACCGTTTTCACGTAAAGTTTGTTCACCGCCGCACAGTAGGTCCCCAATCTGCACCGTCCAGCTGTCGGGTTCCACGTTTCTCAATGCGTTTCTTCCCAGAAATTGCAACATATTATTGCCACGTGTCAATAATACCAGCCCTCCTACCTCGCGCCAATAAAATGTAACGGAGTTAACGGTTCGTCTTCTCAAGGAGAGGCTTGTAGTTTTTACGAACTGGCGAGGGTATTTTAGTAAAAGAGAATGAATTTTCAGTTCCTAACAGACAGCAGCTAAGGGAAAGCGAAAATAAAAACAAGAACATCTCCCTTGGTTTCTGCTTTTCTAAGCTTTGGTCTGAAATCGAAACGGCAATATATCACTGTGTTATGCATTTCACTGAACTTAAATAATGTCCGATTCCGAGGTAAATTTTTCTTTTTCTTTTTGAGCCTTTTTTTAAACATCTCACAAGTTTCAACTTAGAGCATCAGTTTGATTTTTTTTTTCTTGGCGTTTGTTGGTTCAGGGGTTGATTCTGATATTGTTTGTGTTAGTTAAATTTTGTGTTTGAAAGCTTATTGTTTGATGGGTTTTATCTGATTTTGAGTGTAATTATTTGGTGTGTTGGTTTTTGTGTATAGCATAAACTGATGGCCTTGAAGAGGGCCTATGCGGATATAATTTTAAACACAGCGAAAGAAGCGGCGGCAAGAATAATGGTGTCGGAGAGGAAGGCGATGAGTTATCAGAGGGAACTGTTTGCGGCGAAAGAAAACTCGTTGCGTATGCTGCTTAGGCTTAAGCAAATGTTGGATACTAAGGTATTCTAGTTTTTTTCTCTAATGGGATTATGTTTGATCTTTCTTTGGTGTTTTGGTGTTGGTTGTTGATGAAGGGTTCCATTTGTTTGGTGGTTGCGTTTTCTGATGTGGGTTTTGTTGGTGTTAATCGTTTGTTTGGTGATGGAACTTCTAAATTAATTCGTTTTATTGATTCAAAGCATTTGGGTGTTGTTGTGTTATGTAATTTTTGTAATTTGGCTCAGCTAGCTGGAGTGTCTCTTATGGTTGATAATGTGTTGCGTAGTTTTTGCTTTCCATTCCAGTAATGATTGTTTTCACAGGCAATCTTATATCGGAGCATGGTTTTTCTATGTTTGTCATCAGTTAATGATGGATTCTACTGTTTTTTATATTCTGTTCTTATAATAGCAATGGCATGTATGAGGTTTTATACCCTTTTACTGGAGATATCATCATTTAAAATCATATCATTGTGTAAACGTACTACTTTCATTCGCCAAAATCATCCTGTTAGACTTTCATCTTGTTCATGAAAGTTTTTATTCTCATATTCTTTATAGTTTGGAGTGCACCTCTGTGTGATTGTGCTTGGGAGGAATGCAGGTGGGATTGGGGATAAGCCTTACCATAAAAGTTGTCTTGATAACACTGTTTTCATTCTAAGTTTAGAGCGAAGCCTTTACACCTTTCTTGTCTGATTACTTTCAGACACTGAAGAACATATGCAATTTGGTACCATCTCTTTTCTATTTTCTCCTATGGTTCTTTCTTGTTTCATTCTGATTGCCTAATAGATGATCTCAACTACATATTTGGAAGTTGTTTGCTTGAAAGAGCATATTTGCTGTCTCAAGCTTGCCTGATGTCTGAATTGACAGAAAACAAGCAGTCGATATGTGCTATTGCAAATTTTACTACTTTCAACTACAACTATTCTGTTATGTGTTTTGACATTGTTATATTATTTATTGTCCCATTTATATGTTTTCAGAGAATATTTTGTGTTGCCAAGTAGTCTAAAGTGGTAAAATGGATTATTGATTCTTGAGATAGCAGGAAGAAAGGGGAATTAGGCTTGTTGAGTTAGTCCCCATTCGCTCTCAATTTTGGACTCTTGGTTATGTTTTCAGCTTGTGTATCACAGCTAAAAGAATTAAACTAGTCATGCATCAATTATAGGTTAAAGAAGCACAGGTAGCAGCCTTTTGTCAACAAAGAAAGATAGATGAACTTGAAGCACAACTTGGTGAAGCAGAAGATATAGTGAAAGACCTTAGAACAGAGTTGAGAGAAGCACAAGATGAATTGGAGCGGGCAACAAGCGATCAAATGCAGCTTTTGGATGAACCAAATTCCTATGGTGATATTGCTACCATGATGACAGCATCACTGGACAACGGACTCAATACTTCTGATACTGTGGTGTCTTCTGTACGTGATGCAGTGTCTGAATTGGTTGTGACTTCTGATCTGATGAATTCACCCTTGAAGATGGCATTTGAAGGGAACCAATGTTACGGTGAAAATGGTTCTCATAAAGATAATTGTTTTTTTTGCAACTCTGACTTTGCCTCTATAGTTATGAGAAGAAAAGAGCCTCAACTTTACAGGAATGGGTGCACTCATAGAATTCATGCTTTTAAAAGGAACCTCTTAGATGGAAATCTGTCTCTTCCTCAGCAAATTGACGATGTAAAAAATGGAACCTCCATTGGAGGGGATGAAGATGCATGCAAAAACCTTGAAGCTGGTGCTGATAAAATATATGGTGTAGGGAATAATCCAGATGAATTGAAAGTGATGGGGGGAAATAGCAACAGCATTTCAGTTCATGCTTTGAAGTCCTTTCATGGGAAAAGAAAAAGAGCTGCTAGATATAAGAAAAGAAAAGGTTTCTTTAGGAATTTTCAAGATGAGGTCGTAGAAACAACTCAAAAACATGATCTTCCCTGCCCTAGGAATTTCCCTGATTTAGTTAATAATGATATCCAACTTGAGGACTCTAAGATATTTGAAACTAAAGTAGAGCAGGATTTGGAATCTCTGTCAACTTTGCAAGTACGGTCAGATAATACAAAGGTTATTCTTCAGTCAGGATGTGCAGAAATTATTGAAAGTGATTTGGAGTTCCATAATGCTTGTACTGTTCAAACCGTATCAGAAAATGATGACTTGTTGATAGATACATTGGAGTTGGCAAGACAGGAATGTGGATCTGTTGAAAGTTCTGACGTTCCAGCTTGCAGTACAGATGTTCAAGCTGTTAATATGTGTTCAGTAAATACAGATGTTAAAGCATCTAGTCTAACTGAAGGGATTCCTACTCAACCTTTAAATGCTAAATTCCTAAAGTACACATTCCAAAGGAAGCGGAAGAAGGAGTCTTTGAGTGGTTATGATGAGAATTCTTCTGCTGAAGAAAGCATTGTGAAGACAAAGATGGGGGAGAAGCAAATTGGTTCTTTGGAGTCACAGAAGTCAACTGAATCATCTGAAGATAGTTGACGACTACACAAGTTGCTTGTCAGGTTATCTATATGTTTATTCATGTTTCTGCATTGTGTTTGTATGCATGTCTTTATTTAACAGTTCTAGGGTTGCGATGAAATGTGGTTCAATAGGGATATCAGTTATTTTTTCTTTTTTTCTGAATATATTAATGCCTTTTTTTAACCTAATCAATTTGTGAATCTCATCTGAGATGTTGGTGATGGGTCATTGATTTATTTAATTCACATGTTTGCTTGAGTAGTGCTGATCGATTTATCAGATAAGAAATCTTCTTGTAGGTTTAAAATCTCTCTTTCCATTTTCCCTTAATTGCTTAACTTTTTTTCTGGAGAAATAGGTGATTTGCCCATTTAATTACTTGCAAAAACGTCAAAGTCTTGATCTGTCAAAAGCAAATGTATTGTTCTTGACAATGGTCGCTTTGTTTCTTGTCAGTTTATGCATGCTTCGTATCTGTACCTTGCATTCCTTTTCCATATGCTTTTCTTTGTCCCTTTTGTCTTTGTGTGTGCAAAAGGAGGGTATCGTATTTTGGTAATTAAGGATTTGTTCTCATCAGGTTTATAGCTGTCTCTCAGTTTTGGTTTGACTCTGATGAAGCTGAAGGATGATGAGAAAACTTGCACTTTGTAAAGCATTTCTTTATCAATAACCATGAGTACCAACTGGAAATACATGCTTGCTCTTAGCTTTGGACTGTCCATTTCTCAGCAAAAAAATAAACTTCTATTCTATGCAGCTTCTGATTATACCCATGAAGCTATATTTAAAGTTCCTAGCTTATAGAATTAACATCACGTATGTTTAAGTTGCATGAAAATTGTAATGTTACGCATTACGTAACATACTGTTTAGAACTAACCTCTAGATTCCTCGTTTGCAGCTTACATCACTGTTCGGGAAGAAGTGCTGCATTCACCTGAATGGAGCACAAAATTGACCAGACCTCTTCAATGTAGCAAAGGAGGTGGTGTTTCAACAGACGGTCCTGATGAACAAGCTGCAGTTCATAAAGGGAGAGCTACAAATTCCCAACTTTATCATTATATAGACATTATATATACATCAAGAAATCGAAATTGTTGTACTTATCTAATGCCGTTTTATCTTATTTTTGTCAGTCATATGAAACTATTTGGGGCAGTTCCATTCCATGAAAGCGATTATTGAAATTTTTACTAGGTATTTTCTAATGCCCATATAATACATGACTACTTAACTCCTTCACCTCTTGGTTCTGAGATCGTTTCACAAGGTCTTGGAATTTCATGCCATTGCGACACTTAAGAACTTGTATATCCGAGCATGCTGCCAGTTTGTTATTTTCAATTGCTTGCAGCAGCAGCAACTGATCAATTCAAGACTTTTGAATATATAATTTATGATAATCTTCACTGAATTTGCCTTCCAAAAGATGAGAATGGTGTTCACAACCTGTTTTCAAAGGGCTTCAACCAGTTAAACCATTCATGGTTTGGCTTGATTAAATATTAGTTGAGCTCAAAGTGGAGCTAAGTTTAAACTCGTTAATATTCAATTCAATCAGCATGGACTAACACTCAGAAAATTTATTTTGATTCCCCAAAAACGTATTATTTTTTTACTGATCTCATAAGACTACAAGAATTGAATTGAAAAAATATATTAATTAATTATATTTTAATCAAATATATAAGTGAATGGAGCAACTTATGACAATATATGGAGTTAGGTTAAAAAAAAAACCCAACAAAATAGATGTTATGACTTTACTTTTACCAAAAATAAAAGACTTATATATAATATCTGTATGGAAATGAAAAACAACCTCGATCAGAAACCAAAAATTTTTTAAACCCTTTTGGTTTTTGGCTGCGGGTTGAAAGCGAGAAGCGAAAAGGGACGATGGGAGTGGCAAGCAAAGCAGGGGATTTGATATTCAAAGCCTTCACAGCTGGTCTCGGTGTCGCGACCGTTTATCTCACCGCTACTTTCTCTTTTAATGTCTACAGAGGCCTCGCTTGGCATAACGCTCAATCGGTAACTACCCATTCCTTTCACGCTTTTTACAAAGTAATTTGCCTTTTTTTTTTTTGTATCTTTTTACAACAAACCCTAGGTTTTTTTTTTTTTTGGTTCAATCGGTGACTACCCCTTCCTTTCTTTTGTTTTCTTTTCTTTTTTTTTTTTTTTATACAACAAACCCTAGTTTCTTGTGGAATTTTATGTTTTAAATTTGTAATTCTGGTATATGTTTGTTGGGCTCTGATTGCACAAGCTAAGACCTTTATTACATAAACTTCCCTTGCTCTGTTTAAATATATATATAAGAAAAAAACAGATATGTATCTCACTCTTAGAAGATCGAGGAAATCTAATTATGTTCTTGGCCTGCTGTGGCAATATTGTCTTGGACTGAAGAGCTGAAGCTTTACAGGAGTCCTGTAGTTTGCAAATTTGGCTGTGAAAATTTATACGACTTGGAATTGAGAATTTTGTTTAATAATATGTAATGGAGCAAGGTATATGAGCGATTGTTATAACTATCTATACTTAAGGTCTCACCCTTGATGCGTTGCTTACTTCAGTGCTCAAGAGCTGGATTTTAGTTTTGTTCTTGCATCGTTTTAAGGTCTAGTTATAGCCCTCAAATTTTTTATTTTTTATTTTTTATTTGATGTTTTCCTAACTTCTCAACAGAAAACTTGCGTAAACAATCTCAGTCTGAGTAAAAGAGCATCGGGATAATTGGTATTTAATGGATTTGGATTTGTCCCATACATGCTGCCTTTTTTACCGATAAATAGAAATTTCATCTCAGGTCAAGTTTTATGTATGTCAACAAGCTTTGCAGAAGCCTATTTGATATCCACAATTGCATTTATGAAACTTTTCTTAGTTTAAGTTAAGCCGTTGGAAACTTGGCATGAAATTCTAATGTAAGTGAGATCCTAAACCAAGGCCTGAGAGAGAAATATTGAAGTGCTTTAGAATTTCATCCCTAGTTTCCAATGGCTTAACTTAAATTTCATCGTTTTAAGGACTTGAATGTATATCTATATTAATTTACCTTGAATTGTATATCTATATTAATTTGTTCCTACCATTTGTGACTTGAATGTACATAGTAATAGTTCTGTGTCTTTTTGTTCCATATATGTAGTGAAAATTAAATATTGAAGTAGTCATGGGTCTTTAATATGTGGTACAAGAAATGAAATGCTTTTGATTGCTTGTTTATTTGTTTGATTACAGAATAACACCATTTCCTCCATTCTTGTTTTGTTACCCTACTAATCAGAGTATTAGTTATACTTGTGGGTTTTGAAATGTTTGTATGGTAGCTTACAAGACTTTGGAACAACAGATTTTTTACTCTGTCCATGTCTAATACTATCATACATTTGGATTTAACTGAACACATGATGATTGTGAAGTAATGAAATATATTATTCATTGATGTCCTTATGTTAAGTTTTGTTTCTAATATATATGCTGAAAGAGTCATGTGTACAAGTTCTATCATTTAATGTCATAGCTTGTTAATTTCATTGGTTGCTGCCAAGTTAATTTGATTGAGATCTGAGATTTGGCATTTTTCTACAGAAACTTGAGAAGCCAGACTCCAGTGAGCCGTGAGTTGAGCTTGTTCAGCAAACAGAAGCTGAAAGATGTTACAAGTATTGCCTCATGAAATTAAAATGTAAACTTTAAGCATCTCTTTGATTTTTCCTTTCTATTCAGTTACTGAGATTCAGTTTCTAAAACCTTTAAGTTTTCAGTTATGAAAATGTATTAGTTTAAAGTACACTTGGAAGTTTTATATGATTTATTCTGAGTATTTGTCTGTTATTGAACCACCTCATGTTGAATATAATGCTAATGGATGTTCGAATAATAGTGAGTTACAGAGATGGGGTCTGATCACAGCTCTGGTGCATTTGAAGGTATTAGGCTTAATAAGTTTGTCCTTTCTCTTCTTTCTGGGACTGGTAAAATACCTCAAATTATGATTTGACAGAAGCTTGTTGTCAATAGGCTTGCGCTGTAACTGTAACATAGAGTATTAATGAGAGATTATGGTAGGCCAATAACAGAATTAGATGGGTCTTGGTACTTTATTGACAATATTAGATTCACAATGCAGCCTGGCATGGTGGTTTATGTGTTGTTTAAACCACAGGGGTATGCTTAAAGATATCATAATTAATCACGATCATAATCTCCATTTCATATCCAAGCAAAAACAACAAAAGAAAACGACTTTGCATCAGGTGAGGAGAAAAAAGGCTGACCTATCTGCACACATCTCACACTTAATACGGTGGTGGTGGTGGTGGCCTGATGGAAACAATTGGTGGAAAGTGAAGTCTCTTCAGTCGGTCTTCAATTTACATGCAAAATAAGAAGAAAAAAAATAGGCTAATCTAATCCAAGAATTATTAAACAAATATGCTGACTAAGGTGGCTACTTTCAAGGTTAAGTAAGTTGAAAAAGAAAAAGAAAAATCTGCATCCATGTGCTCTGCAAGTAATGGGCCTCTGATAGAATCTTCTTTCCCCACCATCACGCGTCTAATGATTTCCTCCTGGCCTGCCAACTTTGCACCTGCTGGACAATAAGGAAAGTACAAATCAAATGGCTAGCTGGAAAAGCAGGACTTAAACATATAGACCGTTTGAAAAATGCATTATGCATGTATTATTACCCAGCAGTTTAGCAAGATAATGAAAAAGAGAGGAAAACAAAGAGACTGTTTGAAAATCCCAAGGCCAAAATCCATTTTATTTTATAATACCTACTGATTCCACTAGTTACCGATGTGCCACCTCGACTACACCCCTTGAATCTGTGCAAATTTCTGCTAATGGATTCACAATGAAACCACCACCGTTATACCTCAACCTACGATTTCGCAACTTAGGCGTTTCAGAATTGCCATTAATATCAGTTCTGTGACACATGGCACTTAATGATGAGGCGCCACCAGAAGTAGTAACTCTTGAGGTTGAACTTCGGCTTTCTATCTTCTTCCTGAATTTGGAGCTCAAAAAATCTGCACCAGGTAGCAGACAACAGGTGGTTCCATGGGAGTCAGTTTTGGTCATCCGTCCAGTTGATACAGCCAAGTCATATGATATTCCATCTAGTGCTAGCTCAAGGCCATGAACACGTGTCTCCAAAGAGTGCATTCCATTTTGTGTGCTACCAATGAATCTCTACACATGTTGAGGAAGTGTATGAGCAACAAGTGAGAAGAAACATTCATCAAAATGCACTAAGAATTGATTCAGAAGTTCATATATACTGTAACTATCATCACATACGATTTTACATCTCAAAAGTGCAGACACATGCATGCTTGGATAAGTTTTCACATATCATAACTTCCAACTATGGTATGTGTATTTCAAATTAATGAAAGAAAAAATATTGGAACTAATTAATCAACATCTTTAAGTCCAATGATGAAGAATTATGAAATCTAGAACCAATTCAAGACTACAAGCACAATAAAACAATCTTATTGAGTTATTTCTTTCATATTACTTATGTCAAGATACACACCTCAAATGGCAGGTTTATTGTAATTCACTGATAATGTTAGTTTAAGAATGCCGTAGAACATGACAAATTCGTCTAATACAACATCATTATGTAAGGTAAAGTTCAATGATACAAGGAACAACTCTCTAACACATGGTACTTCATAAATACGTATAGACAGCAAAATATCAAGCCAAGAATGAAGCCAATATTCCATGCATAATGAACTAACCTGAAGGAGATCTAGTAGACTGGACTGCTGTTTTTCAATCTGAACAAGTTGATTGCGGATCAAAGATAAATCTTCACAATTTTTATGATTCGTGTGCATATTTGCACAATTGTTACTTACTGCAAAAGTATTTTCATAGCTCTCCTCAAGACATGGAGCCACCCGAGATCCAGATCTCAACCCTCCAAATTTGTGCATCTTGTCATCAGAATTCTTACTGAAAAGGGCACGTTTCGTATCAGGCTTTGGAAGCCCCTTATTCTCATTGTTCCTCCTTTCTAAGACATTCCCATCTCTCTCCTTGACATCATCCTCATGAGCATCCGTCATAGAATCAGATATCTCAACTTTCCTGTTGGAAGGTTTCTTATGCTCCAGCTTTTGAAAGATTGCAGGAATTGTTTTCTTCAAGGGACCTCTCTTCCTAGCAGTGGTTGCAAATAAACTATCAGGTGGAGTTGACTTGCCAGCTGGAATTGATTTCCTCTTCAACTCAAGTCCGGCTGTGAAATTCTTGGACCCAGCTGGATAGCTTCCATCAGTTGCATTTTCTATTCCCAGTCAACATAAAAGGGGAAAAAATAAAAATAAGAACATCAATGAAAAGAAGAGAAGCATCCAAATAGCACAAATCATCATAAATCAAAACCAAATACCAATTCAGCAAGAATTTGCAAACTCAGATCTTTTAGTTCCCTCAACAAATCTGAAACAGATGACCTAATTATCCTAAAGATCTAAGGTTTCTCAATCACAATGTAAAAAAAATACCTTTAGATGAACAATGCGATTCCGGTGGCGGAGAAACCTCATCTAATATATCTGGAACTTGTTTCCACGCCTCTATCATCCGATTCATAACCTCCCTAACAGCCTTTACCTAATAAGTTTAAAAAAAAAAATACCATGAAATTTCAACAGCAACTATAAAATTAATACAAAAACTAAAATGTAGTAATTGCAAACCTTATCAAATCTCCTACTCTCAAAAACTTTCAAGCAATTGGCCTTAAAATCTGCCAGCGAATCCTTCTCCACCGTCGCCAACCTCCACAGAGCTTCCGCTGCGGCTTTTCTCGCCGCCCAGTCATCGCTACTCAAAAACCCAAGCAAATAGCTCACCAGCCCCGTCAGCCCCGCCCCTCCCGCGGCACCTGACCCGATCACACTCCCAACCACCACCAAAGCTGCCGCCTTGGCCTTGAACCCTACATTCTTTACCAACCTCTCCAATCTCGCCAACATCCTCCCCAGGATCCCCGCGTCTGGATCCGGCGCAGCTTCGATCGCCGCGGCAAGGCACAGCGCCGCACCGGCCTGCGCGTTCATATCCTGCTCCGTGAAAAGCGCGTCGGACAGCAACTTCAACATAGTGACGAATGCCGCCGCACTGACACGTGACGAGAGAGACGAGATTGTGCTTACGCACGTGGCCTGGATGGCGGAGTTCTTGTCACGGAAATTGCGTGTGAGATTATTGACGATCTTGGTGACGTAAGGAGAAAGATTGTGGGACGACGACAGTGTGGTGATGACGTGGATGCATTCTTTTCTAACTCCCGGTTTATCGGAGGCATTAGTCGAAAGAATGCAGGACAGAAACGTTGGTAGCAGAGCCGAGTCCAACGTGGAGGCTATTGAGTTCAGTTCGGTTGCCGCTTGTGAATACGTGTCACGGTCCGACAGTTTCGTCAGCAAACCGTACACTCTGAGTTTGAGAGGTTGAGCCATTTCTTGAATGCAACTCTTTCAGAGGCTTCGCAGAGAAGGAGGTGGGGCCGCTGGGATCTCGGCAACCGCCGGTAACATTTGGCGGTGGTGAGTTGAGTGTCAGTGAAAAAGAGGAGAGCTGTGTTAATTGTGTCGTGTGTGGGCTTTTTAAAAAGAAAGGAAAACGATATAAAGTGCAGGGGAAGGATGTTACGAGAATTGTCATTTACGGTGTCGTTTTATTTGGAGAGATTAAGGAAGCATTTTATTGTGGTTTTACTTTACTTAAAGCGGATTAATCTTTAATCGCGGTTAACGACAAATACATTTCATGTACGCCACGTGGAGGATCCTCTGATTTCTTATTTTATTTATTACGGTTAAAATAATGAAAAATAAGTTGCAGGTAAGGGGATGGGCCTGAAAGCCATACTAAAGGCAGTTAATACGGGTAAATTGGCGCCAAAATTAAGAAATCACGTGATTATCTGAACGACAAATGCAATATTAATTATGTATTAAGGCTTTTAATAATAAGCAAATTACGAAAGTGGTGGTTCAGGTGGAGGTTGAAACCAATTGAATTGGAATCTCATCCTCCTTACCTACCAGAATTTGACGAGAATGACGATAATAGTAAGAAAGATTCCTTTAGGGAGTTGTTTGGAAGGAAAAGAAAGCCCAGTTGGTGAAAAGTTTTATTAGTTTAGTTGAATGAATGGGTTTAGTTCAACTGCTGATTAATTTAGGCCCTGAAAGGTTGCTTTAGCCATAGTGGTTGCTTAGTTTATGGAATTTGTAATCTAAAACCATCAGCTCCATTTCAAAATTGGTCTTATTAAACTTGTTCATTAAATTAAGATGATTAATAATAATTCCCTGTGACGTGTCCAGGTTTTTACAGGATAGGGTAACTTTGAATTTAAGCAAGAAACAAGAAAGCAGACTATTGAGATATTATTTTCATGGCATTTACATGATTGATGCCAATGCCATGTGACGGGCCCAATCTCTACTGTCCAATTGCTAGTCTGTGTAATACCAGACAGACCCCACTATTTAATTTCATTTAATTTCATCTTATGTTATATTTATAGTTAGCTAGTCATAATTCCCACCAACTTTTTCATGCGTGAATCCACTCGATCCAACGCCCCATCATGCCAATCAACAAAGGGTGAAGGAAGCCCAATATCACAAGCTAATAGGCCGATGAGTTCAGGCCTGCAAGTTCTCAGCCGAGACGAAGTCTCTTCAAGGCAAACAAGTTCAAATGGGCATTTGCAAGGAGAAACAAGTCCAATAGGCCCAATTCCCACATTTTGTCACACTTTGGTTCAAAGAAAATGAAGAAAATGCAAGAGGCAAACTAGGAGACGATGATCTTTAAGTTAAGGAATAGTTAGCATGTTTGCATTAGATGAAAGCATGGTGTTGTAAGGGTTTCAATGGGTTAGCTTAATTGTTGGCTTTTTGTAATTTTAATTTATGTACTTGAGCTTGAATTTTATAGCCTTTTGACCATGTCTTGTAAAGACCATGTACAAGTCTCTCTCTTACATGTAAAAACTAAGTCTTGATGAAATGAAATTTTCGCTTGCCCACTTTTGGTTCGAAGAATTTTTCTTGAATTGAAGTTTTTCCGTTATCAAGTTTGTAACCAAGAGTTCAATGGCGGATCTCCATGTTGGTGGCATTGTCTTCAGGCTCAAAAATGTTGTTCAGCTAGTTTAATAAGTATATGTTTGTATTGAGCGGATTTTTCTAGTTGAATTTTTGTGTATCTTTTTGTATATTTTCTTGGTCATCCTTAATATTGAAGTTGCTTTTGTTTGTTGGTTGGTAATGAAGTAGTTATATATGGGAATAATGGAATGAAGGTATATGGAAGTATTGGGGTGATGAAATGAAGTGGTGTTGAATCATATTGTATTTGGTGAGTTGTATGATTTGCATGCTTACCTGAATGAATTCACATCAAGTATGATTGTAAACAAGAGTTTTTTACCCTTTATGCCATAAAAAATAGTTTCTTTAAAAAAAAAAAATCAAACTTTATTAATAAAAAAAAATGAAATGAAATTATCATATTATCTTTATTATTTTTTAAAATTATTTTACAAACTCAAATTAGTAAAAAATTAAAAATAAACTCTTTGAATATCTAAATTACATAAAAATTCATTTATTTCGCTTTTCTTTTACTTTTACCCCCTTAAGCCTCTCTTTCAAGTTTCAGATAAAAAATGATGGCAAGTGATAGTAGAAATTATACTAGTAAAACCATAAATAGGATGTTAATGACCTATAATTATATATTTTGGAATGAACTATAAGTTTTAAAAATGTCTTCAGTTATTAATAAAATTTTGTATAAGTTTAGAAATTCGAAAAAGTTTGAGGGTGGTTTTTATTTTATCTTTTTAAATTTTAATATGATCCTCCATAGTTTTGAAAGAGACAATATCCTCAAAAAATTTAGTAAAAATCAACAAAATATGAATGTAAATATCATATTACAAATTATTTGATCATAATAATATTTTTAAAATATATGAAAATGAATATAATGATTTATGAAGAAGCGACATCATAACTAGAGTTTTTAAAAGATTTTAAGAATTAATTTTCAAATTTTCAAATTTTTTTAACAGTTACTTTTTCATGGTTTATTTGTAAATGAGTTATTTTTTATTTTTTTAATTAATAGATGATAAAATTATTATTTTATTATTATATTCTTAATTTTTTAATTAAGTTTGATTTTAAACGAAAAAATATTATTTATATCATTTAAGGGTTGAAAAGTGTTTTCAAATCAAACTGTTAAACTCTTGGGCATTTTGATATGATGAAAAATTATGTTAAAATTATTAACTTATCTAAAATAAAAGCTGATTCATGACGAAGAAAGATAAAGTTTAATTTAGTAGAATTGTCCAAACGCATGATTGTGTATATTAGACACATAACTGTCATATAACTATGTAACAAAGACACATGCTTGTACTAAAGCAAAATTTTAGGCATATGCATTCCTATGTGGTATATGGTGCTCTTGGTCATGTTATGTTTTATACTTCAAGATTCGTCTATTTAATGAGGCACATGACTATGCATATGAAAACCATGATTATGCATATGAAAATGATGACCGTGTGTATGAGAAGCACAATCATGTGTTGAGGGCACATGACCGTGCATTTGTGTAGAATTTTATGAAAAATGTGTTTTCTTCTTCAATAGCTAATATCTCAAATCCAATGACTAATTTCTTCACAAAACTTATAAATTGAAGCAAAATTGAAGTTAGAGCAGTTAAAAAACACGATATAACAAATTTTTATCTTCTTATTCTATCTTCTCTCTCTTATCTCTTTTTAAACTTCATTATAAATCTTTAAGAATATATGTAAGTAAGTTTAAGTTTTGTATCAATCTATTATAGACATTTTATTTCTCCTTGTATTTTGTTTAAACGTTTGGACGTCATTCTGTGAAACTATTATAAAAACGCAATCCTATAAAACTAACGTAAACACAATCCAATGAAATTAATAGATGGTGAAATCGTGTGAAACTATTGTACATGTTTAAGTGAAATCCCTGGATAAAACTAATATAATCTTTCGAAAAATATTAGTGCAATTTTAATTGGGTTGATTGGAGAAGTGAATGCAGAAGGTTTGTGGTCAAAGCTCCAGACCACTCTAAATCGATTGATTATTTCTATCTTTTACTCTTTTAGTTGCTTAATGCTTGTTTTATATACTTTATATTCAAGTGTGCTGAATTAACAAATTGTTTGACTTGTTTATTATTTACATATATCTTTGGTTTTGAGTGAAATATTTTCAAGTTTGTAACAAATTTTTAAAATATTATTCATCTCCCCTATAATTAGCTATAAAACTCATTTAGGGTTCACCACAAACATTAGATGGAAAATGTAATTTATTAATTTTATTATTATTTTTACGATAAGATCGTGAAAGATTGTATTAATTTGGGCTTGGGCTTGGGCTGGATAAGCAGTTTTGATCTATAGCAGGCTTTAAACCTATTTAACCCAATGTTTAAGCAAGATGTAGATTATGCTAGGCTCAAAGAAATGAGATGTCAAATTGGATAGACCATGGGATAAGCAGGCTTTATTGGGCTGAATCCGATGTAGCCCACCAATTGGCTGGTGGGCCTTCCAAAATGAACTTAGCCCAAGGCATGATCTAGTGTCCCCTAGATTATGGCTTCAATGATCTTTCTCGGGTTGGTTTATCATATTTTTTATATTTTTTAATAATTTATTATTTTTCAAGGATCATCTCACTTTTAAAAATTTAAACATCTAATCATTAGTTAACATCAATAGTAAAAATTAAAAATAATAAAATAAATTTTATAAAATAATTAAAATATTAAAACTTTATAATAAAATAAATCATAAAAAAAAAGGTATGAAAGAAAATTCTGTCATTTAAAAAAATCTTACGTGGCATGCTTTAAACTATGTTGAAATTAAGGGCTCAGCCCACCTGCTGACTACCCTCCTTCCTCCGTCAAAGGAACTGAATTTTCGTCATTATATAATATAAACGTTTGAAAAGTGGAGACACGGTGCTGCCAGTGCCAATCTCTTTCCACTTGCTTCATAGGCTCTGCCAAAAGCCTAACGAACCATCCACTTTTTCTAATATTATTAATATTATTTTCTCTTACAGGATTGCTTTGTCGTATGCTCCACGGATTGTTGATTTATAAATCGGCGATTACGCAAGTCCGTTCAACCGCCTTTCTTCACATTCAGAACTGCTCAGTGCCCAACTCCAACTTTAATTCAGTTTAATAACTGGATTGTTATATTATAATTTATATTTTAACATTCTTATTTCGGTGCTATTTTATTACTTTGACGCTATTGAAAATTGTTGTGTTTTTACCATCATTAAAAATGTAGATTATAATTAATAAATTTATTTTCTTAAATATTTTCTTCCCATTAATGTAGCCACAAATTTCAGGCGACTTAGACGATGCCACGTAAACGTAATCTCACTCACATTTGTTCATCTGACTTAGGTTAAACGTAATCTCACTCACATTTGTTCATCTGACTTAGGTCAAAGGATATAGCCCCACCCATAGTTTAAGGTGAACATATGTCACCCTCTAAGTTTCAAACAGCTCAATCTCACCCTCTAAGTTTCAAATATCTAAAATCTGACCCTTAAACTAAATTCCAAACATTTTTTTTTATAACTTTTCAAATAAAATGACTAAAATACATTTATAAAAAATAAAAATTTATAATAAAATTATAAAATAATTTTTAAAAATTTTGAAAAATTAACAAGCCATCATTGTCGGTGCCGATGGTGGTGGTCATCTATAATAAAACCAGATGGTCGTTTCTGACCATCTGGTTCCAAGAGAGACCAGATTGACTTCCATATTCGATGGAGATGGTTAGATCTGACTACCCCTAGTTTTGACCAATGAGGCTAGATCTAACCACCTCCGCCAGAAACAATGATCGAAAACGGTCGATGGAAGTCAAACCGATTATTTTTTGCTATTTTAGTTTCTTTTTCTGGTCGAGGTAGTCAAATCTGACCGTTTCTGTCAAACGGAGAGACAAGATTCAGCATTCCCTAAAACCAGGTGGTTGGAAACAGCCACCTGGTTCTATTATGGGCGGTTAAAGCCGCTGGCATCGACGGTAGTGGTTGCTATAATTTTTCAAATTTTAAAAAATTTTTAAATATAATTTAAAATTTTTTAAATATTTTATATTTATATAAAATTATTTTATTATTTTATAAAATTTTT